>OY294045.1:1446615-1476614 GCA_958510825.1 Brachypterus glaber | reverse complement strand
CGTTTCATCACCACGTTCGTCAAAGTGAGGTTAAGTTTCATTTCTTTCATTTCGTTGCTGTTTTAATTTCGATTGCAGTCATATTGAATTGTAGGTAAGAAAAGCCCCAGCTTTTCACCATGTGCATATATTTAGTAGTTAGTTAATGCAGGGTCGTAGCGAGGAAGATTTAGTGGGGGGGGGGAGAAGGTCGAAAATCACGTCGTTTTTTAGTCTAAAGTTACAACTCTTATCCCCTCAACAAAAAAGTTAATGACTAAAAAAAAAGAAAAACGTTACCACTGCTGCTAAAATTACAACTTTTATATTTTTAACCCATGAAATTTACAATTTCAATTACAAGAATTTTCCACCCCAATGGAAGGCTTCCCATTCCCCTACGCCCCCACTCCCCTTTGACATATGTCCCCAGTTTATAGGGACGACTTAATTTTTAAAGTTCTGCCTCAGTTTTTGTGGACAAATTCTGGCCACTCTTTCTAACAGGCCTGTAGCAATAGGTTTTGAGAGGATTCCAGGGGGTTTTCCTAATTTTTCTCTAGTTTGGCAAATAAGGGTAGACTACTGATGAACAAAAATCAAAAAATTCAATTTTCTCAAAAATGTCTCTAATGAATTTGCTCAAAAGTTTTTTAGTACTCAAAATTGTCCGTCAGGGGTAAAGATTTTTTTTAGAGGTGATGATCTTTCTTTTTTTTTTGTTTTTTAGTCATTAAAATTTTTCCTCTCAGGGTAAAACTTTTTTTCAGTTATAGAGTTAATGAATTTTTTTTCTTTTTTAGTCATTAAACTGTTTTACCTTCTTCCACAATATTTTTGACCATCTTCAATGATCTTCCACAATTCTTTGTTTCTCACAAACCTTGTACACATTTTTTCAATAAATAAACCCCTTGAGGGGTTTGGTAACCAAACCAAACCAAATATTTACAAAACACACCTAAAAAACTTTTTTAATTAATAAATTTTAAATTTTGTGATGTAAAATTAATGCAAGACTTTTTTGGTTTGGTTGTATTCTGATTTAATGGTTGTTGGTTGTATTCTGATTTAATGAGTCTGAACTTCAAATCCTGATCTCTTTAAATTATTATTATTAAAGTTAAGTGTTTTTTTTACAAATTGTTATTTAAAAAAAAAAATAATTTAATTTTTTTTAAATTAATACATTTTATATGTTATGATGTAAAATTAATGCAAGACAATACAATGGTTGTATTCTGATTTAATGAGTCTGAACTTCAAATCTTTATTTCTTAAAATGTTTAAGCTTTAAGTTGCATATATTAATATGGGTTTTTTAATTTCAGCTGCCAGGATTTTTGGGAAACTCTCAGCCAAGAAAAATGGTTTGATATATGGGTGAAGCAAAAATGAAAGGTACTACCAAATATTTACAGTTAAGTGTGTGTTTTTTTTTAAACACACTTAAAAAACTTTTTTATTTAGTAAATTTTAAATGTTGTGATGTAAAATTAATACTACCAAATATTGACAGTTAAGTGTGTTTTTTTAAATACTCTTAAAAACTTTTTTATTTAGTAAATTTTAAATGTTGTGGTGTATAATTAATGCAAGACAATGCAATGGTTGTATTCTGATTTAATGAGTCTGAACTTCAAATCTTTATTTCTTAAAATGTTTAAGCTTTAAGTTGAATATTAATATGAGTCATTTAATTTCAGCTGCTAGGATTTTTGGGAAACTTTCATCCAAGAAAAATGGTTTTATATATGAGTGAAGCAAAAATGAAAGGTAACTACCAAATATTAACAGTTAAGTGTGTTCTTTTGTTAAACACACTTAAAAAACTTTTTTATTTAGTAAATTTTAAATGTTGTGATGTAAAATTAATGCAAGACAATGCAATGGTTGTATTCTGATTTAATGAGTCTGAACTTCAAACCTTGATTTCTTTAAATTTTTAAGCTTTAAGTTGCATTTATTAGTATGAGTCTTTTAATTTCAGCTGCAAGGATTTTTTGGAAACTTCCAGCCAAGAAAAATGGGTGACATATGGGTGACTTGAAAATGAAAGGTAACTAACAAACATTAAAGTCAAGTGTGTTTTTTACACAATGAAAAATCTTTTTTAATTAAAAAATAGTTTTTAATTAATACATTTTAAATGTTGTGATGTAAAACTAATACAAGACAATGCAATGGTTGTATTCTGATTTAATGAGTCTGATCTTCAAATCTTGATTTCTTTAAATTTTTAAGCTTTAAGTTGCATTTATTAGTATGAGTCTTTTAATTTCAGCTGTAAGGATTTTTTGGAAACTTTCATCCAAGAAAAATGGTTTTATATATGGGTGAAGCAAAAATGAAAGGTAACTACCAAATATTTACAGTTAATGTGTTTTTTAAAACACACTTAAAAAACTTTTTTATTTAGTAAATTTTAAATGTTGTGATGTAAAATTAATACAAGACAATACAATGGTTGTATTCTGATTTAATGAGTCTGAACTTCAAATCTTTATTTCTTAAAATGTTTAAGCTTTAAGTTGAATATTAATATGAGTCATTTAATTTCAGCTGCTAGGATTTTTGGGAAACTTTCATCCAAGAAAAATGGTTTTATATATGGGTGAAGCAAAAATTAAAGGTAACTACCAAATATTTACAGTTGTGTTTTTTTTTTAAATATACTTTGTGTAATCTTTATATATTTTAAACAGCAAAAATAATTTTTAAACACAAAGAAAATTTTAATACGCATTCAAATACACACAACTACAATACAAGAAATGATAATAGGTACTGTATACCAGCATACAACTACAATGCCTCTAGACAAAGTCCAGTATTTACTGGTTTAAAGATTCTTAATCACCTGCCTAATGAAATAACAACTAGTAGCAGTTTATTAGTATTTAAACGTAAATTAAAAGTTTTTCTTCAAACTCATGTTTTTTATACACTAAACGAGTTCTTTGAGCTCAACTTTCGGTAGTTTGCCTGTATTCATTTGCGTATTCATTTTGTATTAATTCATTTATTTTTGGTTTGATTAACACTAAATTACTGTTTTTTGTTTTTTTTTTTGTATTTATGTATTTATTGTATTTTTGCATTAATAATGCTTACTGTGTCAAATTTAAATCTTAAATATTGTAGTAGTAATATGAAAAATTTAAATCTTAAATATTTTAATGATAATTTAAAAGAAAAAATCTTTTTCCAACACACATGTATATGTATTTTTTGGAAATAAAGCATCTACTTACTTACTTACTTAAAAACTTTTTATTTAATAAATTTTAAATGTTGTGATGTAAAATTAATACAAGACAATATAATGGTTGTATTCTGATTTAATGAGTCTGAACTTCAAATCTTAATTTCTTTAAATTTTTAAGCTTTAAGTTGCATTTATTACTATGGGTCTTTTAATTTTAGCTGCAAGGATTTTTTCGAAACTTTAAGTCCAAGAAAAATGGTTTTATATATGGGTGAAGCAAAAATGAAAGGTAACTACCAAATATTGACAGTTAAGTGTGTTTTTTTAAATACTCTTAAAAACTTTTTTATTTAGTAAATTTTAAATGTTGTGATGTAAAATTAATGCAAGACAATGCAATGGTTGTATTCTGATTTAATGAGTCTGAACTTCAAATCTTTATTTCTTAAAATGTTTAAGCTTTAAGTTGAATATTAATATGGGTCATTTAATTTCAGCTGCTAGGATTTTTGGGAAACTTTCATCCAAGAAAAATGGTTTTATATATGGGTGAAGCAAAAATGAAAGGTAACTACCAAATATTTACAGTTAAGTGTGTTCTTTTTTTAAACACACTTAAAAAACTTTTTTATTTAGTAAATTTTAAATGTTGTGATGTAAAATTAATACAAGACAATACAATGGTTGTATTCTGATTTAATGAGTCTGAACTTCAAACCTTGATTTCTTTAAATTTTTAAGCTTTAAGTTGCATTTATTAGTATGAGTCTTTTAATTTCAGCTGCAAGGAGTTTTTGGAAACTTCCAGCCAAGAAAAATAAGTGACATATGGGTGACTTGAAAATGAAAGGTAACTAACAAACATTAAAGTCAAGTGTGTTTTTTACACAATTAAAAATCTTTTTTAATTAAAAAATAGTTTTTAATTAATAAATTTTAAATGTTGTGATGTAAAACTAATACAAGACAATACAATGGTTGTATTCTGATTTAATGAGTCTGATCTTCAAATCTTGATTTCTTTAAATTTTTAATTTTAAATTGCATGTATTAATATGAGTCTTTTAATTTCAGCTGTAAGGATTTTTTCGAAACTTTCAGCCAAGAAAAATGGCTTTATATAAGGGTGAAGCAGTTATAAAAGGTAGCTACCAAATATTTACAGTTAAATGTATTTTTTTCAAGCATTCTTAAAAAACTCTTATTTAATAAATTTTAAATTTTGTGATGCAGTATTTGTATTCTGATTTAATGAGTGTGAACTGCGAACATAACTTTTTAATTAATAATTAATTTAATTAACGTTATATTTTTTATTTCAATTAATTTTTTGTATATATTTTTTGTTATTATTTTAATTATAATTGTAAAATAAAAATACAAAAAAAAAGTCTTTTTTGTAGTCCATATAACGCCTGTCAAAATCATAATGATTGTTAATAATACAATATATTTATTATTATGAAAAATTTATTACAAAATTTTAGTTAAAATTTTTTAAAAACAGGTAAATAATACAATATTGCAAATAGAAATTAAAAAGTGGCATACCTATATGACCAGGAATACTTGCAGGAAGATCTTAATGCTAAACATTTTTTAATTGAAGCAGTGACATTGTAAAAGAAACTATTTTATACTTTTTTTTTCTTAAAATTTAGCAGGTTCGGATAGTCCTCACATATTAATTTTATCTTACTAAAAACTTTCAAATCGTTTAATAGTATATTAAAGTACTAGTTTCATAACATACGTTTTTAGCGCACGAGTACAAGTTTAGAAAACGAGCCGCTTGCGGTGAGTTTTCTAAAGTACTAGTGCGCTAAAAACGTGTTATGAAACGAGTGCTTTATACATTTTTTTCTATTTTGCTCTAAAATTTTAAAAAACTTACATTTATTGATGACTGATTTAGGGATTTTTGTTTCAAATTGGCATTACAGTTTTCGCCATGTTTAAAATTCTAAGAACGAATATTATTTTGATATATTTTATAGTCATTTCTTCTGTTTTCCACTGCAAGTAACCAAGCCACAATTTTAACACGGTAAAACATAACCTAAACACAAAATTTTATAGAAAATTAAACTTTAAACCGACGTTCACAATTGCACGGCAAACGTCAATAGATAGACTTTTGTCTGTTGCCAACCCAAAAGAAAAAAAAAGTAGAGAGCTCTTATGGGCCTATAAGAACACGCAAAATGCGTGTGATTATGAGCTTATAAGAGTCGCAAAATAGAAAAAATTTATAATGTAAGACTAGCTTGAAAAATAAAATTTTAAACCAAGGTAGAGAAGACATTTGTCATAGACGAGCGTAGCATCGAGAGATATAACAGTGCGAGACCATAATATTCTTCTTCACCGTGGTTTATATATTATTTTTTTCACTACTAGCACATTTATGCCTATTAGTTACACAATTTTAAATTAATAGTAAAGCAAAATGTTTGTTGAATCTTAATTAACCGTAAAAAACAAGTAGCCTTTGAAATCGCAATTTTTGAAAACAAATGAATACATTAATTTATTCACTAAAAGTATGTACTAAAGTTTATTTAAGGTATAGTTATTTTAAACCTTCCCGCTTGTAAACAATCTCGAAATTACCATAGCAACGTAAGATACGCATGCGTCGTAAGCGAAATGACTAGGCCCAATTTATACAACCGTAAAACGTTGAGTGCCATTAACGAGAACAAAACAAAGGTTTAGTCCTCTAAATTATTGGAATAAAAGCGATTTTATAAGCAAATTTTGTTTCTACAGGAATACAAAAGTGTGTTTAGCAACAGCTTTATCAATTCTCTTTTTTTTACATCAAAACATCATAAAAACAAAGTAAGTAAACAAAAATTATAAATTTTGGTTATGTTGACATTCAAAACAAGCCACATGCTTCAGTGTAAATCTGACTTTGTGGAGTATTTAGCGGCAAATTTAAAATAACTACCTTAAAAAAATAAATTTTATGCGTTTCTATATTTTTAAAATGTGTGAAAACATGGGTAAGTAATTATTTAATAAATAATGTGTTATATTCTATTATAGTTAATTAATTTATAATGTTTGCCCTGTTCATCTATTATCCAATGGTAAAATATTTTTGTATTTTGTCAAAAAGAGATTATAAGCAATGTCATGTAATGGAGCTCTCTACAACTAGAATTATGAAACAAAAGACGTCTACCCTATCTCTATCTCATTTGTGCTACACTTTCCAGCCAACCAAATAAATACTGTATTTGTTTTTCATACAACAAATACAGTATTTATTTGGTTGGCCGGAAAGTGTAGCACTGAGCGGCACGAACGAACATAGCGAATGTGAATCTGTAGAATAAGATAATTCTACTAAAATTTAGATGGCGCCAGTAATTTCTTTAATATAGTTACACTTTTCGCCCGGCCAAGTAAATATTGTATTTGTTCAACAAAGAACAAATACAGAATTTGTTTGGTTGGGTGGAAGTGGGAGTGTATGTATGTCTTCTATCCTTTTTAGGTAGAACTTTTGTCCCTGTCTAATCTAACGGGAGAAATCGCCATTGCAACTTGAGGAATATCAAGTGAAAGTTATAAAATTATCTCCTGCTAAAAGAGAAAAAATGATTATTGTCTATAGTCCGTCCAATTATGCAAGAGTTTAAAATTCCCGCGATTTTTAAGCTACATCATTGGTTAAAAACTCGTGCCTTTTAACATATAAAATATTGTGACATTTTTTGTCTATGACAATGATTGACGGTCGTTAAAGCTAATAAAAGAAGAGAAAGTTACATAAAAAAATGGTTATACTTAATGTTATTTTGCATGGTATTGAAAAAGGTACTTTTTTGGTTTATTCTTTATACACTCACACTAAATTAGCATACTCTACATATTGTACAACCGTAAATTATATTGAACACAAGAAAAACGTCAAATTTTTAGGTTACAATTACAGCTTCAGGCCTATACAGAGGCTCGCATAAAAACCATTACAAGATACATGACGACACATCAAGCCAATCCTGACATCGCATTCTTATGTACTATGCTTGCTATGCGAGTCTTTGGATAGGCCCTTTCCAGGAAAACAGTACCGACATCTGTTAAATTTTTGATACACTACGATTTATGCATAATTATGCTAGTTATGCGCTCTGTGGTGTAAAACGGGCCGCGTCCCTTACTATCTTGCATAACCAGACGGAGTATAGGTGCAGACGATCAATTTATCAAATTAAAAACATGAAAATAATGGTAGTGAAAAAAAGGTTAAGCTGCAAGTTTGCTTGTAACCAAGTCTTTAAGCATAGCCAACCCGCTCTGGTTGATATCATTGTAAGGCATTTGTTCCATAGCTTTCATCCAGGCTGTAATTCTGGGAAATTTCTCAGCTTCGATTGGTACCACTACGTTGCAGCTGGTGGCTGTGGTTATTAAGCTGATATCGGCTATTGACGGCGTATTTCCAGCTACGTATTCGGTTTTCTCTAAAAACGACTCCAGAAATCCGTAAGCTTCAATCATAGTGGCAGCTGATTCGTCTGTCACTGTTTTAGCTCCTTTAAAAATAATGGATTTCTGAAAAAAAAAAATAATGGGGTTTAATATTATAAATATTCTTCTATCAATCTATTTTTTGAATCATTGAAGAGGGATGGCCATTGTCAGTACCAAGAGTCTACGTTGACTGAGAAAAAATTTTCAGGCTTTATTACTGTGGTGAAAAAAACTGCCAAAATGGAAAAACAAAAATATTTCTGTTTCAAAAAGCACTAATGTAAACATAAACACTCCCAAATGTCCCAAATGTGTACTTATGGGTCCTTCTGAAGAAAAAAAAATGATTCACATTTTTCGCTCATGAAGACCAAATTTTCAGTCGAAAATTCTGTTTTTAATAAAGATATAAGGATGGGGTCTTACAGTACAGTTACAGTACTTTTTTTTTAAAAGCCACTTTACACGGAGCAATTTGTGCGCAAGTTTGATGCTATGCAGGTTTGTCGCAAGAATGATTCAGTCACTGCGCATGCCTTCAGGCAAGTTTGAGGCCATTTTCGTGCCATCAAATTATTTAGAACATGTTCATTTTTCGGCGATTTTCACGCAAGTTTTATGGTTATTTTCGTGGTACCAACCTGGAAAAAAAGTTACCAAATCGATTTCATTTTACTAAGATAGTAGCAACTGCACATGTTAATAATTATTATTATTAATAATAGGTCCGTCTGTCTAACTAAAAAACTTCGTTAAAAAAGCAAATGTTAGGTTATGTTTTTGTCAACAAACGGAGAGACAGGTCAAAATTGTCTGGTTGGCAGCACTGTTTACCTTGCAATATATATCACCAAACTTGCGTACAACTTGCTCCGTGAAAAGGCAAATCAATGTCCAATTGTCCTCATGCTATATCTGTCAGCAAACTTGCATAGCATCAAACTTGCGTACAAATTGCTCCGTGTAAAGACCAACTTTTATGAAAGTTGATAGGGAGTTCATTTAACGTTCATGTTCAGCGGACTCGCACATACATATTTAAACGTTGTAGTTTTTTTTTTATTCGGAAGGACCCTTAATAGTAGAACGTATGTACTTACGGTAATTGGCAGCATTCTTGCAAATAATGTAGCAGCATCAAAAATCAACCGTTGGTTAATGATGGCCCTTTTTTGTACATCTTTGGGGTACAAAGAATCATCCTTGGCATATTTTTCCATAAAATAAATTAAAATCGCGTGACTGTCCCACAGAATAAATCCATTGTCATCTAATGTTGGTACTGTGTGTTGAGGATTAATCTAAAAACAAGCCGTGAAGATACGCATTACCTTATATATTATAAATTAAAAAAATAACATTTTTTAAAACGGATATTTTCTTGAAAAAAAAATGAAAAAACTTTTTTTTTCAAAATAAAAATAAAAAAATAAAAAATTTCATTTTTTTAAATTTTGTGTTTAAAAAAAAAATTGTGTATTTTTTTACCTTTTAGGCGGTTTTTAATTTTTTATGACGTTTTTTCTTCAAAATCTTTAAAAAACAGAGTAGGATTTTGAAAATGTTAGGGTATGTTAAAAAAAAAAACACGAAGAGATCAAAAAAATCCATATGGGAAGGACCTACTGTTACAGTAAGTACGCGATAAAAAAATAAAAAGCTTAAAATTAAAGTGCAGAGTTTACCTAATTGCTTATTTGTGGCAAAACTATCAAATTTGTATAAAAATTTTATTGGACTTAATTTATAGAGTATAAAATTCTCTACAAAAATATATATACAAATATCTTTTTATTTTGCTTAGTTTGTTCGTAAAAAATAAATAAATGAAAAAGCAATAAAATTAAAGCACACAGTGTAAACTTTTTCCCGAGCGCAAAAAATATGTTTCTTATCAATTATAAGGCGCAGAATCCGAATTTGACCTTAAAAATCCAGCACGTATAATTTTTTTAATTTTAATACAGTCAATTATGCCAATTTAAATAAACATACACATAATTTAAAAATAATTTATAAAAAACAATATTGCTTAGTTTTTTTTAATGGTTTTACATCACTTCATTAAAAAATATGAATATAAAGACCTTATTACGTAACATATTTTTAGTTTATTTTTGACACCCTAGTGATGCTTTTTGGCGTTTTTTAGCATGAGTACGTGGCACTAAGCTTACCCCTTATGTACCCACCACAATTATTTTTTAAAATATTTTTTCCCTAGTATCCCTACCTATTCTACCTATAAATTTAAAGTTTCCATAATCTAAGTTGGCTATTTTGTAACTAATATTGAGTTGCTGAATCCAAATTTGTCCTCAGAATTTTTTTATCTCCCATGATTTTAGAAAAAAAGAGGGCTAAAATAATAATTTTTTACCACTTTTGTCTCATTATTCTCAGAAACCTGAGGCAGTGGAAACATTCTGAGGCCAGATTCGGTCTCAGCGACCCAAAATTAGTAGAAAAAAACTTATGATTGCAATCAGGGCAAGAAACCGTGTTATTATCACAAAAAAACGTGAAATCGGACGGACGGACAGACAGACATTTTCAAAGTTTCTTATTTTTTATGAAACACACTTCTACCCAAGAATTTTTGTCTAGGAAGTTTTTTGGCGATTTTGGTAAATTCAAAACTAACGTATAATACTATTCTGGCTCTTGCGCTGTGAATAGTCCCATGTAGCAAGGGATGTTATATTACAAGAAATTAACATCACTTTTGGGTGTATTTTTAAACTAAATCATAACATCACATAATATTGAAAAATAACATGTATTTAACATCACATTTGCAACGTAACACGTGTGACGTGACAACCATGTTATTAAATAACAAATATTTAGCAACGCTGTGAATATATCGCATGTCACATATTAAGGTGGCTTTCACGTGAATGTCATGTTATTTTGCTTCTCACCGACGTTCGAAGCAAAAAAATCGATATAAGATGATGTTGATAGAGTAAATTATTATAAGGAAATTGTATACACATTATACGATTTCCAAGACCACGGACACGGATTAAAGGATATATTCTCCGCTTAATCTGCAATTTCGTATTTAGAATCTATCTATTTCAATCTGTGATTGTTTCAATTACTGATTGATTTTAAATCCGATTTTTTTATAGGGTTATAGCGTTTTTAATGGTTTTAATTTAGAAAAAGCTAATATCCTAAAATATTATTTAAATATTAAAGTACCAGTAACGGCATCCATAAGATATTAGATATAACAGGAATGTGGATTTATGATGTCACAAACACGTTATTTTCGGGATGTTATTGTGTGATGTTATTAGGGGCGGACTTAGGACATCCCCACCATGCTACATTCTTGTTAAATGAGACTACAATCTTAACATCACATGTCACATATTAACGTGACTTTCACGTGAATTTCATGTTATTTTGCTACCTGGGGTATAATAATAAATTTAAAATTTACCTTAACAAATTCAGGTGATAGATGCTCTGCAGCCAACAAGTTGACAACCTCTTCATCAAGCTCCAGCCCTATGGCTCTGGCACACATACGAACAGCCCTGACAGGGGGACTGGCTGCAATCATGTACAATTTTGGTGCCATTTTTACTTCTTTTAACGCGATTTTTTAAAGTCCAAACCTAAAATAGAAACGCAGTTATTTTAAGGAGAAAGTTGTGTACCTACTAGGCCCGTTATACGTATGTATAGTCTATACTAGAGTGCATTGATGTGACGTTTTCTGTCAAGAAAACAGTAAACGTCACATTTAGGCACTCTAGACTAGAGCTAGACTATGGCCTGTTTCATCAAGCAAGAGAGTAAATTAAAAATCGCACAGTAAATATTTTTATCCAATACATACAGATAATAAGACAATTACCAGCTTTATTTTAAATAGATAAACTCAATAATAACCCCCGCGTGGCTTTTACTTTATTGAGTGGATAATTATTTATTTTACCCACTCAACTGTCACTTGTGAAATTATTTTCTTGTAAATGTCATTAAAATTTTTAATAAAAATATGAATTCCTAAGCTATTTATTAGATAAAACCTTGTATGGCACTCATGGGTAAACCGATATTGCCCTCTCGAAAATTAACCTGCTTGGCAGACGCCTCGCAGGTTAATTTTCTCATGGGCAATATCTTACTTTACCCACTAGTACCATAAATAACTATTACAACAGGTTCGAATAGTATATGTTTGTGTATAGAATATAGCTGTTTTATAAAATAAACTACGCAGTATATTCGCACATCCAATATTCGTATCTGTTTTAAAAATATTCACTGTGCGATTTTTAATTTACTATCTTGCTTGATAAAACAGACCATAGCTATACTATGGTCTGATTTAAGGCCAATACCATATCTTGGAGATAAAAATATAAAAACTGTACGAAGGGTCCTACATTTCCCCTATCCCAAATATGAGTTATGGTTATTAGTATATTGACTTACCCTGTATACTTTTAAAGCGGATGCTGTTTGACGACTAGTCGTGAGAGAAGTGAATACTTTTTTAGCCTTGATTCAATAAATTTAATTTTGAACAGGACCGGTTTCAGCATTTGCGTTTTACTAATAATACATTACAAATATAAAAAAAAATCGAAGAGGCCGATCGTTTTTTTTTTACGTTTTTTCTAATTTATATAATATGTAGATATTACGTACTACTTGAACTTTAATATATATTTTCTATATAATAATAAAATCATTATTTATAATCACTACATTATAAAAATGCTTATCTTCAACGCCAAAGGGCGTATCTTTTTTTTAGCGCGTTATTGTTTTATGGGCGAAGTGGACCGAAAAAAAAAATTGCATATTCGGACTTAAAATGCCATGAAACGTCGAGAAAATGTGAAAAAGTCGGTCTGTGTGTCCTCTGTCTCTAAACCTTATAACTTCTAAACGAAAGTAAAAACATAGAAAAAACGATCGGCCTCTACGATTTTTTTTTAATATTTGCCTATATTACTTCTTTAGGTGTTTAAACAATTTATGAAAAAAATTAGGGGTCGGAAACAAAAAGTTAAAATTTGCACAAAACCACCGTGAGTATATTATTCAACGAGCGTATAATACTTAATTGCCATTAATCAATAAGGGTGAATTTTGCGTCTCGAGCCGATAGTCGAGTTGTGTAATCACAAGAATGATTAGTAGCTATGTCAGATATAGACATAGCTATGCTCAGCACCCCCTGGCATGATTTTGAGCACCCCTGGTGAAATAAACTCTAAGCACCCCCACAGGGCCTCCTCAAGTCCAGTTGCTAAAATTGAGTGGCAGATTTCGTAAAATGTGTGTTGGAAAATTTGAGGAGTAAAGGGAAACTGGTCAGTTAATTGTTTACTTGGGAAAATTGGAAAGGTTGGGAATTTTTCAGAGGACCTTTTTTTTAGTCATCAAAGTTTTACGGTCGAGGTAGTAAAGCTTTTTTTGAGTTGGGAATTTTCTCAATATTTAACTTTTTAGTTGGGAAATATTTGCTTTGCCCCCCCCCCAAAAATGTTTCGAAGCATCACTGAAAATATTATAAAAAATTTCTGTCAGGGGGTGCTCGGCACGCCTGGATTTTTTTCCAGTTACGGGCCTGTATGGATCATCATTATTGTGACTTGCCCGAGCTATTTATATAATAACACAGAAATTTAAATTAAATTGACAGTCATTGCACAATATTTCTTTGATATTAATAGTGCATCATTATCTACAGAGCCGGACTAAGGATCTGATTTATCAGTTTAAATCGTAGATATTAAGTAAAGGTGGACTGCGCATTGACCTTCTTCTATAGCTATGTCAGTCAATGTACAGTGTGCAGATCTGTGCACTTTGTGTGTGTGTGTGTGCCTGTGTAATAATATTACCTAATTGCTTTCCCATTTTCAAAATTTTCAAAATTTTGGAAAAGCCTTTTATTCGTGCAAAAATTTTCAATTTTTTTGCGTATTTTTGCGCTTATGACATTTTATGTCCATATAAATCAATTTCGAGCAAAAAAAATTGTCGGTCGATCGTTCGGTCCGGGAAATCTTGTAACCACGATAACTTTTTACGCTTTAAGCTAGAGACTTGAAGTTTGGCATAAAGGTATGTTACCAAAAGTTTTGCTTGGGATGTTTTTTGCTGAACACTAGGGGCAAGGGGAAAATACAATATTTTTTCACAAAAATTTGATGATTGCTATATAGTGGTTTTTGAGTTTGCTGAAATTAAATCTGATAATAAAAATTTCGCAACTCCACCCCCACGGGGGTGAAGGGGTAAACATTTTTAAATGTTATCAATATTTTCGTCAAAATTGGTATATAGGGGTTTTTGCGGTTGAAGAAACTGAATCTAGAATAGAATAAGAATAGAATAGAATATTTATTAAGGTAATATTTTTAGTTTAACACAAAAGTTTTACAAAATTTTATAAAACTAGATCACACTTCAAATAACTTGCTTGTTTTTGAATAAATTACTGTCACATTACACATATGTCTTATTAACTTTATAAATTTGTCTTATTATCTTATATTATTATCTTATATGTACCTTATTATTATTATTATTATTATTATTATTATTATTATTATTATTATTATTATTAAAGAAATAAATTTTTAATGTTTGTCATGTTCATCTTTTATCCAATGGTAAAACATTGTTGTATTTTGTCAAACAGAAATTAAGTATAAATAAGTTATTAACTGTTTATAAAGTTATCTCCTGCTAGAAGAGAAATAGTTATTATGCACCTAGTATGCGAACTAAGTCTTTAGTGTTTGAGACTAAAGTTTTTTTGCTGAGACGGAGTCGAGGCAAAAAATCAGTCGAGAACACTTAAGACAATTCGCATACGTGGTGCATATACTATTTTTTCAACTACCTAAAGTTAGTAACTCCAAATATCAGTTAAAAATAAAGTTTAAAAATTATTTTGACATAGCTGTCAGTTTGACAAATAAGTTGAAAAAAGTTAGTAGTTGTCTCAAAAATTTTTCATTATTGACCGTCGTCAATAAAAAATGCTTAACAACGGTCAATAATAAATGAGTTCACTGATTTCATTGGTTGCCAAGGTTAACAAGCCTTGACAACGGTAGATAATATGTAAGCTAGCACTTAATTAGGTAGTAGAAAAAAATAATTATTGTCTAGGTGGAGTCCATCAATTTCTAGGATTAAAAACAAGATAAATAATGGTACGTTCTAAAGCTAGTAGTGAAAAAATAGTATATTCTATAACTAGTATGGAATAACTATTCCATACGTGTTGTAGACTATACTTTTTCTTCGACTGCAAATATGAAACACTGTATGGCTTTAAACTGCGGACAAGGTTAAAAACAATGTTATTTGTGACTCGACATTATAAATGCAACAAAACACATATTTTTAAATAAAGCAATTAATGTTATTGAATAATTTTATCAAATCAGTACTTAAAAAAGATTTTTATTTAATTTTAGCAGATATTTACAAATTATAATGCAAAAATTGAAAGTTATTTCAGATTGTTGTGACAGATATCAGGCTTAAATATTTAACAATAGATGGAGCAGTTTTAATTTTTTGAACTAAATTGATAAAAAACTGGTCAAATATTAAGAATAACTAATAAACTTTATGTAATTTTAACGCAAAACTTTAAATTGCATTAAATTATTCAATATTTCATGGTAAAATAAATATATTTTTTCTAATTTTGCTACAGTTTTCTTTACTTTTATAAACAAGAGATGGCACTACATGTGCTCATTCTAACACTTGATACGGAATATTCATACCGTATCTAGAGCTAGAATGAATTCATTCTATGTTTGAAAAGTGTGTGTATTTGTTTACATTCTAAAGCAGTCGTAGAAAAAAGTCATTAAGCTGCAAGTTTGCTTGTAATCACGTCTTTAAGTAAAGCCAACCCGGTCTGGTTAATATCATTATAAGGCATTTGTTCCATAGCTGTTATCCAGGCTGTAATTCTGGGAAATTTCTCAGCTTCGATTGGTACCACTACGTTGCAGCTGGTAACTGTGGTTATTACGCTGATATCGGCTATTGACGGCGTATTTCCAGCTACATACTTGGTTTTCTCCAAAAATGACTCCAAAAATCCGTAAGCTTCAATCAAAGCGGCAGCTGATTCGTCTTTCACTGTTTTAGCGCCTTGAAATATAATGGGTTTCTAAAAAAAAGCGGTTGTTAATTTAAGCGATTTTTGGCAAAAACACGTTAAATTTTCTTTTAGTTCCAAAATGCAGCTAAAAAATATTTATCCAACACTGTCAAAAGTGAGTTTTTTTCCACTAGTGACTAAAAAATTTTTCACCCACTCTTTTAAGTACAGCTTTTGATCTCACTCAAAATTAGTTAGATACCCTATTAATTAAGTATTATAACTATTCTATAAAGAGAAGCACGTTAACTAAACCATAAAAATTAAAGAAAACCCCAAATTATTCTTTAGTTTTTGAATAAAATACTGTTTTTATTAAAAATTCTGTCATCACCGCGTCCATTTTGACGTTTGTAAGAAATGTAAAACTAGCAATTGTTTATTTTTAATAGGCATACTTAGGCCATGGCTACCTATTATTTTAGTATTAAGAAAACTTAATCTTAATATTTTTGACATAATTTTTCGCAAAATTATAGATTTTTATTTAAAAGTAAAAGGTGTTGGATAAAATTAAATTCTCAACTCGTGTATTAAGTGATTTTATCCACTTGTGTGGATAAAATGCTACTTAATACACTAGTTAAGAAAATAACTATTGCGGTCCCTTATCGGAAAATTGTCAGATAACTGACATAGCCAAATTAAAACTAATTTTACTTATTATTTTTAGTTTTTTTGTAAAAATAGTTATTTATGGTACTAGTGGGTAAAGTAAGATATTGCCCATGAGAAAATTACCCTGGCGTGGCGTCAGCCAAGCAGGTTAATTTTCGAGAGGGCAATATCGGTTTACCCATGAGTGCCATACAAGGTTTTATCCAATAAATAGCTTAGGAATTCATATTTTTATTAAAAATTTTAATGACATTTACAAGAAAATAATTTGACAAGTGACAGTTGAGTGGGTAAAATAAATAATTATCCACTCAATAAATTAAAAGACACGCAAGGGTAATGAAAATTTGTGATAACGGTAACTCGAAAGCTCAATGTTTCGGTTGGGATTGTTTTTGTTAAAAATTGTATTTATTTATTTTTATTTTTTACTTTACTTTTCAACACTTTTTTCGTGTAACTTTTTTACTTTACTTTTCAAATTTTTTTTGTGCAACTTTTTACTTTACTTTTTAACATTTTTCGCACTTCTTAGAAAAATAGTTAATTTTTGAGAAAAAATGCATTTTTAGTGATAAAACCTTCTCCAATTTCTTTATTTTTTTCAAAAATTAATAAAATTTTGCAAGCTTATCTTAAAAGGTTGTATCTAATTACTTTATTTGCAAAAACTAAAATATTTTATACAGGGCGTTCAAAATAAAGATTCAAACTTTTGGATTTTCAAACACAAAAAACTCAATTTTTTTAAATGGAATGCTATATTTTTTATTTACCCATATAATCACGGTGCTTTTTTGGGGGTATTTTTTGTTTTGAAACCTTGATATTCCTTTAAAATCGATAGTACCGTCCATTATTATGATTTTCAGCAAAAATTAAAAAAATCTACCGAGAGCTTCTTTTTTTATTAAAAAAATAATTGCTTAACGTGCTGCGGACAGTAAAACAAGTCATAATGATATGTTATGCTACGCATTCCATTATATACTAATCACGTATATTGCATTTTTCCAAAACTAAAAAATAAAATAAAAAAAAAATCAACAAATTACTTTAAAAAATCCTGCCTAAAAAAGTAAAAAAGTTAAGAGGGGTGAACCACCTTCCTGAAACGCTCGGTATATGTGTGCAAGTGAGAGGCCCGTTGCAGACACGCACGCCTTATATCGCTTTTGACGGAAAGAAGAGAGCGCGCATGATACCTCCCCCTTTCGTCGGAGACTTTGTGTCTTGTGGAGAACTATATAAATATTGTTTTGTACTAACGGTAATCGGCAATATTCTTGCAAATAATGTAGCAGCATCAAAAATCAACCGTTGGTTAATGATGGCCCTTTTTTGTACATCTTTGGGGTACAAAGAATCATCCTTGGCATATTTGTCCATGAAATAAATTAAAATAGCGTGACTGTCCCACAAAATAAATCCATTGTCATCTAATGTTGGTACTGTGTGTTGGGGATTAATCTAAAAATAATTAATAGTAATTAGGTTATTGAAATTATGTGTTATTATAGGGGAAGTTAGGGTTAACTGGGCCACAGGGTTAACTGGTCCACCTGGATTTTATCAAGTTTGTTTATTAGTATTGGCGCCTTAGGGCATATTTTAGTGATATTTAGTTAGTAGTATTGTTTAAAGTATTAAGGCGGACCGTGTTGCCCACGTGTAAGTGTAGTAAAGAAAGTTCATTTTTTTCGATGAAAAGTACCTTAACTTTTATTTTTAATTAATACTTTGTTATTAATAGGAGGATCTAGACTAATATTTTACCTAACATATTGAGTATTTTGTTAATTATTCTGCATAAGTGCCGCGTTTTTTAATATCTTATTAGGTATTAAAATTTTATGATTTCATTCAGTGGTGTCACTCAGGGTTAACTGGTTCGGGGTTAACTGGACATGGTCAAAATCACTTATGTCAATATTAGTTCGGGGTTAACTGGGCCATGTCCAGTTAACCCCGGACCAATTAATCCTGAGATATATCTAATATTTAACATATTATGTTGTCTATTTTTATGTTAGAATTAAATTTTATTTGATTTAAAATCGTTTTATTCACAATAATTACAAAACAATATATTTTTGTTAGTGGACCAGTTAACCCTGAGTAGTGGTCCAGTTAACCCTGGCCTATGGGGTTAACTGGTCTAGCGGGGTTAACTGCATTATCGTTAATAACTTTTTTTATATAAATAATATTTGTCTGAAGTATTAATATGTTCTAACTATAGTAATAATCTACTTTTTGCTATAGAAAATATATGAATATTGTTAACAGGTTCTACAGAAACTCGATATGAAAAAAAGCTGCCCAGTTAACCTCGACTTCCCCTACTATCAAAGCGCGTATTTCCCAAAATAATTTTTTTTTTAAAAGTTTTCAAAAAAACTTATTTTTTTTAAATTTTTCTTTTTTTTTAATTTTTGCTTTTTGCGAAAAACAAAAAAAAATCTCAAAAAAAAATTTCAAAATTTTTCAATTTTTTTAAAAAAAAATTTTTATAATAAAAGTAATTTTTCCTGAAAAAAATACGTTAATCGGAATTTTCTTTTAGCATTTTTCGATTTTTTTAAAAGTTCAACTCCCCATAATTTTCTGTTTTTGGGGAGATTACTTTCAAAAACAATAGAACTGGATTTTTCCTGAAAATTTCAATACGATCGGATTGTTTTTCCATGAGTTATCGTGTCTACAAAAATCGTGACATCGGACAGACGGACATTTGAAAAAAAAATTTGCTTATTTTTTCATAATACAAATTTATATCCAAGAATTTTTTGTTATGACGACTTTTGAAAATTTTTGAAAATTCGAAACTACCGTATAATAGGGCAGGCGCTGTGAATCGTATAATAAGATACTTTAAAAAAGTCCGTCCATCCGTCCGTTAGTTCGGTCTCACATTTTTGTAGACACGATAATTCAAGAACGAATAATCCGATCGACTCGAAATTTTCAGGAAAAATCGAGTTTTATGAGGGGAAGAAATCTATTGTTTTTGAGAATAACTTCCACCAAAGCAAAAAAGCAATTGTAGGTTATTTTTAAAAAAAATTAAAAAAACTATCTCAAACAATTTTTTTTTCAAAAACTTTGAAAATAAGTTTTTAATAATTTTTTCTTAATTTTTTGTTTTGATTTTTTTTTAAATTAGTTTACGCGCTGTGAATAATAGATATATAATAAATTTAAAATTTACCTTAACAAATTCAGGTGACAGATGCTCCGCAGCCAATAAGTTGACAACCTCTTCGTCAAGCTCCAGCCCTATGGCTCTGGCACACATACGAACAGCCCTGACAGGGGGGCTGGCTTCAACCATATACAATTTTGGTGCCATTTGTTACTTCTTTAACGCGATGTTTTCAATACTTAACTAAAAAAAAATGCGTATTCGTATAGTGGGAAATACAGTGCGATTATAAAGTGCCAAACAGTTTGAAAAGAAAATACTCTTCGTTTGAAGCCACGCCTCTGTTAGAGTTGTGCGCGACAAGCCCATGTGATTGCTACGTACAGCTCGGTGGCCAGTAAAACGCACACAGCTTTCTTGCATTTTACTCATCGCTAATGCCAGTTTTGCATTAAAAAGTGTTCGGCACTTTATAATCGCACGGTATACTTTTTTAAAACATAAAACGAACATAAACAAACATATCCACAGGCTCGCATAACAAGCATAGTATATAAGATTCGATACCGTGATTGGCTTACAAGATACATGACGACAAATCAAACCAATCACGGCATTGCCTTCTTATGTAGTATGCTTGTTATGCGAGCCTGTGGATATGTCATAAGGCTCATTTCGAATTAAAAAAAAAATTATAAAGTTATATTATGACTCATATTATATATTATATATGAGTTATTTATTTCGCTTTTGCAGACCACATTTTGATCCAAAAATTATTAGTTATAGTAAGATATTAAGATGTTTTTTTATTGTACAGTTAGAGTTGCTTGAGTGCCTAACCCCAGGTAGCAAGGGATGTTATATTACAAGAAATTAACATCACTTTTGGGTGTATTTTTAAACTAAATCATAACATCACATAATATTGAAAAATAACATGTATTTAACATCACGTTTGCAACGTTACACGTGTGACGTGACAACCATGTTATTTAATAACAAATATTTAGCAACGGTGTGAATATATAGCATGTCACATATTAACGTGGCTTTCACGTGAATGTCATGTTATTTTGCTTCTCACCGACGTTCGAAGCAAAAAAATCGATATAAGATGATGTTGATAGAGTAAATTATTATAAGGAAATTGTATACACATTATACGATTTCCAATGGATAGGGGGCTCTGCCGGGCTTCTCAAGACCACGGACACGGATTATATTCTCCGCTTAATCTGCAATTTCGTATTTAGAATCTATCTGTTTTAATCTGTGATTGTTTCAATTACTGATTGATTTTAAATCCGATTTTTTTATAGGGTTATAGCGTTTTTAATGGTTTTAATTTAGAAAAAGCTAATGTCCTAAAATATTATTTAAATATTAAAGTACCAGTAACGGCATCCATAAAATATTAGATATAACAGGAATGTGGATTTATGATGTCACAAACACGTTATTTTCGGGATGTCATTGTGTGATGTTATTAGGGGCGGACTTAGGACATCCCCACCATGCTACATTCTTGTTAAATGAGACTACAATCTTAACATCACATGTCACATATTAACGTGACTTTCACGTGAATGTCATGTTATTTTGCTACCTGGGACGTTGTCCTTTTTTTATGTGTTTGCTTTAAGGACTTAGTGTTTTTTATTATTATTGATATTGCGTATAATTTCCAATTTTTTTAAGTCAAATATATTATATTAAAAAGAAAAAATCGAAAAAAGGGCGAGCGACGTCAGGCGCTTAAGCAACTTTTAAACTAAACAATGGTAAAAACCCCATATCGATATCTTTATTATTAACCGAGAATTTTCGGCTAAAAAAGCCTAACAAATGCCAAAAAATGGATTTTAACCGACCAGAACTGGGTTTAATTCACTCACACATACATATTTAATTTTTTGTTCCCTCATGGACAAGAAAAACCTTGTAGATTTTTTTTAATTCAAAAGGACCCTTAAGGATCTCTATTCTTACGTCGTTCAAAAAATAGTGTATTGACTTACCCTGTATATTTTTAAACCGGCAAATTTTGTTGCTGTTCTACGACTAGTCGTGGAACAAGTGAATCATTTTTATAGGCTTGTTTTAATATTTTTTATTTTGAGCAGGACCGGTTTCAGAATTTGGGATTTATAATATGTAAATCATTTGTGTGTGTCTACAGTTTTAATTAATGAATAGAGGATTTTTTCTATTCTATTCTATTCTATTATATTCTATTTTATTATACACTAATAACCTAAAATTCCTGTGTTAAATTGCAATAAATGTACACGGGATGATATTAAAAGGCATCTACTAGTGGATAGTAACAGGACACCCCTGTTAGTTTTTCACCGGGTAATTTGCGTAAGGGATGTCTGCTATCTTAAATTTTAGAGATAGGTGCGGTTATCTCGCTAAATATGCATCTTACGATAAAAACGTATATAACCAATTTTGTTAAGGAAGAAACTTCCAACAAGTTTTATTTGGATCATTTTTTTATCATATCAATAACAATCGAGTTATTTTGTAACGGTTACAGTGGGCGGTAAATGTCGAGTTGCGCCCTCTGTAATCGTACCAAAGTACCTATGAAAATTTATAATACATATATGAAACTTATAGAGAATTTCAAAAACTACAAGTTTGCTCATAACCACTTTTATCGTCCGATGAATAATTTGGCCGAAAAATGGAAAAAATCAATTTCACCTCCAACATGGCTATTTTTAAATTAACTCGATTGTTATTAATATATTAAAAAAAATCATCCAAACAAAAATTGTTGGAAATTCCCTCCTTAACAAAATTGGTAATATGCTTTTTTATCATGATGCCTATTAAGCAACTCACCCTTAAAACTCAAGATAGCGGACATCCCTTAGGAAAATCACCCAGTGAAAAACTAACAGGAATGTTCTGTTACCATCCTTAAAAAAAATCGAAAAAAAGCTGAAGGATAAGTCGGAATGGCGTAAGTTTTTTAGGAAAAATTACTTTTTCTTCAAGCGTACTAAAATGTTCATATTTTATAACTGAACACACTAGTTAGAAGTGATCTATTTTTTTACAGTAAAAAAATGAGTTAATTGTTGTACGCCGTAAAAAAAAGTTAGTTATCAAAACCACCACTTACGGCAGCACTCTTTGACTTTGATGACAGCCATACTTCAAACTTGTTTTTTATTATGTAAACAGGTGATTGACTCGAGTTTCTGTGCAAAAACCTTGTGCGAAATTGATTAAAAATGATTGAAGGAGATCCTTAGACCGGCTCTGTAGATAATAATGCACTATTATTGTCAGATGAATATTATGCAATAACTATCAATTTAATATTTTTGTCTTATCAAATAAATAGCAAGTCAGGATGATGATGATAAATTAATAATATTATTATTATTATTATTGAACATACAAATATGTTAATGTTATTATTATATTATTCACAGCACCTGCGCTAGAATAATATTATACGGTATACCGGTAGTTTCAAATTTTCAAAAAATTTCAAAAATCGTCCTAGACAAAAAATTCTTGGATATAAATTTGTTCGTCCGATTTCACGATTTTTAGGAGCACGATAACTCAAGAACGAATAATCCGATCGACTTTTTTCGAAATTTTCAAAAAAAATTAAGTTCTACGAAGGGAATATCCCTATTGTTTTTGAAAGTAAGCCCCCCAAAAACAAAAAAAAGTTATGGGGGGTTAAACTTTTAAAATAATCGAAAAAAACTGAAAAAAAAATCCGATTAACGTAACTTTTTCAGGAAAAATTACTTTTATTATAAATATCAATTCTACCAATTTTGAAAGTAATTCCCCCAACAACAAAAAAGTTATGGGGGGGGGGGGGGGCTAAACTTAAAAAAAACTATTATTAACTATTTAATTTATTGTGTTGCTTGAAAAATAAATAAAATATTTCAAAATTTTTGTTTTTTTTTTTCGAAAACCCCCGGTAAAATCTCCGTCACTGGATTAAATCTAGAACTTTATTATTTTTATAAACAGCACATTTGTGTTAGTATTGTGTATAAAAATTAGAGTCGCATCTTTAGTATTTATATAAAATATTTTTATCAAAATATATCGAAAAAATGCGAAAAAAAACTATTTTTTTGAATTTAGAAGCCTATTAAAAACAAACGAATAAAGATATTTCAAATATGCTTTTTTTGGCTTAGAGCCCCACTAATAGAGAATTAATCCACGGCAAAAAATAAATAATTAGACCTAAATTATTATTTTTTACTACAACTATAGGCAAAAAAAAACACTGTAAGCTAAATCTTAAAAAAAAAAACGAGCTTATCGAGAAAAAAGGAAAAAGGTTCCGAAATCAAATATAGAATCAAATATAGCTAGACACAACTAAAAGCTCCCCGGAAAATAAAAGAAATCTTTTTTTTTGTACAGCAGTGTCATTTAATTATAAAGTTGCAATTTCAAGCCATCAAACTTTTCATAAACAAGTCAAATTCTTCAAGTCCAGGTTTATTAACAAAATAAAACGGCAACTTTTCCATATTCTCCATCCAAGAACACACATTTGGGAACTTTTCTGGATCGACTGGAATGAACGTATTTATGGAAGAAACAGTGGAAACAAGACTGATATCTGCGATTGTTGGAGAATCTCCCGCCATCCATTTTTGTCCATTAAGGAATTTGTTCAAGAAATCATAACCAGTTAGAATTTCGGTCATGTAGTCTTCAGGTATGGTTTTAACACCTTTAAATAACATAGCTCTCTGAAATATATTAATAAAAAATATAAAAAAATCAAAGAACTTTTACCTCAAGAAGGAACATGATGAAATCTACCGTATGCTTTGTTTGAAGCGTGAACCAACTACGGTGAGGGGCTGGTGGGGAGTGACTATTGTTTACACTTAGTACACGGAAAAAAAAATTATAGCTAGGAGCGCTATAACACACATACCAAGAAAATTATCATCGCTTATTATATAAATACAAGGCTTTCTCTTACAATTATGGCAGTCAGTGTAAAAATTTATATGAAATACTTTAATTGTTTAGTGTATAATAAAATATAACAAATAGTATGGCATTTATAGCTTAAATAGATTTAATTATTGTCCGTGCTAATAATTTTTATAATATAATAAAATTTCTGTAAATTTATAATAGTGCCTGTAATAAATATAATCGTGTCTGTAATATATATAATCGTTTCCAATTTATTTTTAACATTATTAGTTATTGTGTCCCTTATAATCTATAGCTTAAATCACTATAATTTGCCACTGTTACCAAATATCTTATAATGTATAGCGCAGAGCCCACTAATTTCTTTCCGTGTACGCGTAAAGAGAGACAAAGAATGTGTAAACTCACAGTCTAATGTCGTAAAGTGACTGACAGGGGTACAGTGTTGCCGATTGGATACATATACTTTGGATATTTTATTGTAAATTTTAAGAAACATTAGTTCTGTATGAGTTTTATATGAACTAGTAGTTTAATTTTAATAGATTTCAATATACTATATTATTAAACATAATTATAGTATACACAATAAAGTTTTTTACATTTTAATTTAAGTATGATGATTTGATTTCATGATAAGGTGGAAACTACGCCACATCGCTACTAGGTAGCCTGAAAGTCAACTAGCGACATCTACATTTTATACCACAAAGCTGTATCGCGTTTCTGTTAGTAAATAAACAAACAAAAAGATGAAAAAGATGACACCTTCATAAACATTGGTCTGAAATTACTTCTTGAGGTAAAAGTTCTTTGAAAAAATCAACAAATATGTTTATAAAACTACAAACTACAAAAACTACACGGGAAAAAAAATATAGAAAATTATAATCGCTTGTTATATAAATATAAGGCTTCCTGTTACAGTTATGACATTCAGTGTAAAAAATTATATAAAATACTTTAACTGTTTGGTAAATAATAAAATATAAATATCATGATATTTATAGGTTAAATAGATTTAATTAATGTACCGTGCTAATAATTTTTACAACATAATAGAATTTCTGCAAATTTATAATAGTGCCTGTAATAAATATAATCGTTTCCAATTTATTTTTAACATTACTAGTTTTCGTGTCCCTTATAATCAAAGAACTTTTACCTCAAGAAGTAATTTTAGACCAATGTTTATGAAGGTGTCATCTTTTTGTTTGTTTATTTACTAACAGAAACGCTATACAGCTTTGTGGTGTAAAATGTAGATGTGGCTAGTCGACTTTCAGGCTACCTAGTAGCGATGTTGCGTAGTTTCCACCTTATCATGAATTCAAATAATTATACTTAAATTAAAAATGTAAAAACTTTATTGTGTATACTATAATTATGTTTAATAATATAGTATATTTAAATCTATTAAAATTAAACTACTAGTTCATCTAAAACTCATACAGAACTAATGTTTCTTAAAATTTACAATAAAATATTCAAAGTATATGTTTCCAATCGGCAACACTGTACCTCTGTCAGTCATTTTACGACATTAGACTGTGAGTTTACACTTTCTTTCTCTCTCTTTACGCGTACTAAGTGTAAACAATAGTCACTTCCCACCAGCCCCTCACCGTAGTTGGTTCACGCTTCAAACAAAGCATACGGTAGATTTCATCATGCTCCTTCTTGAGGTAAAAGTTCTTTGCTTATAATATATAGCTTAAATCACTATAATTTGCCACTGTTACCAAATATAATTTATAGCGTAGAGCCCACTAAATTCTCTCCGTGTAAAAAATGTTGTCCCCTTCCCTCGATTTTATTCTGAAATTAAGACGTTCCCAGCAAAATACCTGCGGTTTGAATTTACACTGCCGCACATTAAATTCCGGACACCTAAAAAATTGACATTTTTTAAATTCAAATATTTCGAAAACTAATTAATGGATTTGACTAATTCTTTTTTAGTTTTAAAGCTTAAACATTCTCTATTTTTGTTTGTTTTAAGAATGATTATTTTTTTTTTCGTGTTAACAGCAACAAATAATGTACAACTATGTTTTTTACCCCATCTTCTAGGACTTGCATGGTACGCCACTGCAACTGTTTATCAAATTATTAAAGTCTTTCTTATTGCCGCAGTTTTAATGAATATTTTCTTTTTTATTTTTTTACTATTTTACTTCTGGTTTAGGAGATATCAGGATTTTCCTGAAAGTTGTCATTTTTTCAGTCAACTCAAAAAGTACTAAATCAGCAGAGTTTTTTATTTGAAGCTCATGTCTTTTACTTCTTTTTCTACGCTCATGTCTTTTACTTCTTCTTCTACAGTTTCTTCATCCCGGGGCAACTTTTTATTTTCATTTGACGGAGGCTTAACGGTGATTTCGCAGAACTGCGGCCGGAAAAACGTAACTCGGTTAAGCTTCAAAGTTAAAGCACAGCATCAATCAAATTCATTTGGACAACTTTCAGGAAAATCCTGATATCTCCTAAACCAGAACTAAAAAAGTAAAAAAATAAAAAAGAAAATATTCATTAAAACTGCGGCAATAAGAAAGACTTTAATAATTTGATAAACAGTTGCAGTGGCGTACCATGCAAGTCCTAGAAGATGGGGTAAAAAACATAATTGTATATTATTTGTTGCTGTTAATACGAAAAAAAAAATTAATCTTTCTTAAAACAAACAAAAGTAGAGAATGTTTAAGCTTTAAAACAAAAAAAGAATTAGTCAAATAGATTAATTAGTTTTCGAATTATTTGACTTTAAAAAATGTCAATTTTTTAGGTGTCCGGAATTTAATGTGCGGCAGTGTATTTACTTTCGCCTAGGCAAGTCTTGCGCAAGACTTTCGCTATTTCTTTAGTAAAACAAGTTTAAAATCTGTTTATTGTTTTCTTGACGTTATATACAGAAAAGATGATTTCCTTTAAAAAAATGCCTGCCCGTCTGTCTCTCTGGGAAATTTTTGACCACGAGAACTCGAGAACGCTTTGAGCTAAGGCCTTTAAATTTGGAAGACAGGTGTCTTATCTATAGTCTAGCTTGTTTTTTTTTTAAGTAAAAAATGGAGTGGGTGAAATGTGGTAAAAACTATTTTTTTAATTTTTTTTTGTTTTTCGAAAAAAAGAAACTAAAAAAAATATTTTTTCGTATTTAAATATAAATTTCGAAAAAAAATGTTTTTAGAAAAAAAAAATTGAATTTTCTTTTATTGGTAGCAGTTTTTATTTGTTTTTTTTTTAATTGTTTGTCGTTTTAAAAAATATCAACAAGGCTTCAAAAAGCCCATACTTACAACAATTTGTCTGGCCCAATTGAACATAACACCAGTGTCAAAATGAAGCCTTTGGTCAACTACGGCTCGTTTGGCATAATCTTTTGGATAAAGTGAATCATCTTTTCCATATTTCCCCACCAAATAGGCTATAATAGCGTGACTGTCCCAAATAATGGTACCATCATCATCTAATGTTGGTACTGTGTGTTGAGGATTCATCTAAAAACAACAAATAAAAGACGGGTGGTAATATTTTTTATCCAATACATACAGATAATGAGACAATTACAAGCTTTATTTTAAATAGATAAACTCAATAATAACCCCGGCGGGGCTTTTACTTTATTGAGTGGATAATTATTTATTTTACCCACTCAACTGTCACTTGTCAAATTATTTTCTTGTAAATGTCATTAAAATTTTTAATAAAAATATGAATTCCTAAGCTATTTATTGGATAAAACCTTGTATAGCACTCATGGGTAAACCGATATTGCCCTCTCGAAAATTAACCTGCTTGGCTGACGTCTCGCAGGTTAATTTTCTCATAGGCAATATCTTACTTTACCCACTAGTACCATAAATAACTATAAATGGCTTTATCTCGGTAACTGAAAACTAATTATACAGGGTGATCAGTAACTGCCATGCCAAAATTTAAGAGGTGAAAAATATGAATAAAAGTTTCCATAAAGGGTGGTCCGGAAATGAGCCCTAAGGGAGCTACGGCCCTTCGAAGATGACATATTGAATAGGGAACAAATAAGAGCATCAAGAAAAATTTAATGCTGCTCGCTGATTCTTCATTAAAAACTGAGCAAAAAAGTATTCTTCACCAAAACACCTAAATTGAATATTAAAGGAGTATTGGCCTTTTAAAAAGTAACGTTTTTCGTGGCACAAAATGTTACTTCCTTTTAATTGCATTTTTTTTTAAAACGGTTGCTTCTACAGTGTGACGTTTTTTATGTATTTTTACTCAAGGAATCCATATTTTTTACAAAAAATTCAAAAAAAGTACAAATAAAAAAGTTTGGGGAAAAAATGTGTTAAGCCTAATTTATTTTTTTGAATTTATCCAGAGGCGTCCCTAGACGAAAAAATCTATTAACATAAACTTATTGCCCTTATTAATAGTAGTATAGATGCAAAAGCTCGTCGCTCTAGCTTAAAGGGTACCAGAGTTATTAATTAAAAACCTTATTTTTATTACAATTTTAAAGGGCTTAGCTCCCTTAGGGCTCATTTGCGGACCAACCTTTATAGGAACTTTTTTTGATATTTTTGGCATTCCAGTTATTGACCATCCTGTATAATTATATAAAAAAAAATAGTTGTTTTTTTGTAGGAAATTTAAAATTCTTTTTACTAAAGTTTATTTTTTTAAGGTATAGTTATTTTGAACCTTCCCGCTTGTAAACAATCTCGAAATTACCATAGCAACGTAAGATACGCATGCGTCGTAAGCGAAATGACTAGGCCAATTTACACAACCGTAAAACGTTGATGTGTCATTAACGAGAACAAATCAATGGTTTATTCCTCTAAATTATTGGAATTAAAGCAATGTTATAAGCAAATTTTGTTTCTACAGGAATACAAAAGTGTTTTTAGCAACAGCTTTATCAATTCTCTTTTTTTATATCAAAACATCATAAAAACAAAGTAAGTAAACAAAAATTATAAATTTTGGTTATGTTGACATTCAAAACAAGCCACATGCTTCAGTGTAAATCGGACTTTGTGGAGTATTTAGCGGAAAATTTAAAATAATTATACCTTAAAAAATAAACTTTAGTAACTTACTTGTTTATATTCTTCAGACAAATGTTCCTGCTGTCCAAGATCTATCATTTTGGTCTCCAACTCCAGCCCCAATGCTTCAGCAGTCATCAAAACAGCCCTTGCAGGAGGGCTTAAGGGTTTCATATACAATACAATTGCCATTTTGAAATAGTACACCTTACTCTATTATTTTATATACCTTATTTCTGATATGACTCTTATTAGAAATGATGAATATTAATAGAATTTTTTCTATTGGAATTTTGTTTACAAATAGCTGCAAGTGTTAAGTCAGCGCAAAGCCGATAAGTGAGAGTGACTATAGTATACTTGAATGTGGTCTGATTTAATTCCACTCCCAAT